>CM045567.1:22833030-22862361 GCA_024721245.1 Mitragyna speciosa
GTCTGAGCATTGCATATTCATCTAGCATAGCAAGTAGAGGAACACCATCATACGTGAATGATATGCCGCGATCTTGTTCCCATGCTTGAGTCTTGGTAACCAAAGTTTCAACAAGAGCTACATAGCCAACAAACAAATTGTATAGGTATTTTTGAATAATCCATACAACCACATAAACAAATCATCCAGAAGCGAGATGACATTTGATGCTTTCTATTCTTGATTGCTTAGATGAATGCAGCTTCCTACTGAATATATTTCACTCCAACTCAAGATAAATCATTTTTTTCACTCCAACAGTAATCAGTAGTAGCATCTTTAGTTCATTAGCTCAGTCAATGCGAAATCGATGTAAGTAAATGCTACTTGATAGGAATGCTTACACCCCTCAGAAGTGGATATCTGTACCCTTGACTAAATTTGAAACCAGATAATTTATATCAAAATGAAAAGAACAAAAAAATCACAATGCGCAAGTAGTCTGAGACACAGATCTGAAAAGCACCTGAATTTTGTTTACTAAAACCCGAGCCTTCTCAGCCCGCTTGAGATTCAAATGAGCACCACGACTTGCATTATACCTGTTGTCATCCTGTTTCAACAAAAAGATGCAAGTCATAACAGAAACAACATTATAAAGAGTAATATGGACAATATCCATATTATATGCAATTGTCGAGTTCAATCTCTAGATTGTTTAAGTTCACAAATCCTGAAAGAACCTCAGTCTTCGATGTTGAATTCCAAAGAAGAAACTATCCTGGGACCGTGGAAAATATTTTGTGAAACTCACTACAAGAATTTGCTCTACATACTTGAAACAAACGCTGGGTCTTTTATCAAAGACCCGATGGAGGAAAGCACTAGCAAAAAACTGTACTTTTTGACTGTTAAATATTTATTTATAGAGAAATGCATATGAATCTTATTACATATAACAAGAGGGAAGAAATGGAGGAAAAATATTTACCCTGTTGTAGGTCCTCAAGCCAGCTCTCTTCTTCACAAGCTGACATCCACTTCTCAACCTTATCCAAAATCTCTTTCCTGCTCAGAGCCTCTTCTTTGGCCTTCGCAATCTGATTATCCATGTCCGCTAGTAAATCTGCAGGCTCAACATTCCCAGAATCAATGAGAGCCATAATTTTTCTCGAGCAGCCTCCGAATCAATCTCTATGTGAGCATGAGCAAATATCTCTTCGAGCTCAGCCTGCCTCTTGAAAGCAATTTCTTTCATTCTGCTAGCTTTTAGCTGATCAAGCCTTTCCACTTCCACCTCAGCCTTAAAACCATGAAAATCCATGAATGCCTGTGTTTTATACTTTCCAATTGGATTTTGAATTACAAGGACACATACCTGTTCAATTAGATCCAGAGCAAGGGCCCCAGGAATGGTAACTTCGTCCACTGAAGCTGATATATTGCAAGTTACATGATCAAACAAACTTCGCTCTTCTTCAGGGGTATCCATCAAATTCCAAAGATCAATTAGCTGTGTTGCTAATTCTTGAAGCTGCAGCAAGCCATGTGTTAGAAGGATACAAGGATGGACAGGGATAAGATCAAAGATTTTCTATAATTTCCCAGTAGACACCACAAATTTCAAAACTATGAATATAAGAAGCCACAGTAAATACCCCCACATGCTAAACTCAGACAACATAACAAATAAGGTAACTGGTCAGAAATAAAATTTCTGAATGATCTACTTCTTTAAAGTCAAAGAAACTCTCACAGTTGCAAGATACATTATATAGATACACATTGTTGTAATAAACTGAAACGCAACATCAACCCATATAAATATTCTCTACAGGAAAATGGTTCTTTAGCGGATTAATCAAAAGGCTAGTGACAGCACCATCCCTGAAAAAGATCTGAAGCTACTCACCAAATTTTTACTTCCCCCAAAAGTTTTCAAATATAAGTTACAATTGCAATAAAAAAGACAAACTTTCACATACTAAAACAATTACCTTATGCAACCTCTGCTTTTTATCCTCCTTTAGTGCTAGGACAGTCTTTGCCAATCTTGACAGTGTGTCATTACTTATGCTTTTAGATTGCACACCAGTAGAATCATTCAAGCTTGGATGCACTTCTGTCACAGTACTGAAAAAGTCCATCCCAAGCACAGCACAAAGATCGTGCACGGTGCTAACAAATTCAAGGACCTTATGCAATCTCTCGCTCTGCGATTAAAGTAAAAAGGCCCATTAAAAACTCGCAAAACGGGCCAAACCACTTTAAGTACAAAAATGGAGTTTTAACAATATAGAGACGTCACCTTTTCTTTCTGAAGTTCTTGTAGATGAGCATTGAATTCATCTAACTTTGTCAGGGATAAATCAGACTCATCAACTGATGGTCTCTCCACCCACTCTGTTGTCCCAGCAATCTCCCCACATATCTTTTGTATTTGTGACTGCACATCAGAAAACTCTTTTATCCTCTCTTCTTTCAGTTTCATCAACTTGTCCAATGCTGGTGCTATAGCAGCAAGTTGTTCTTTGATTGTTCCGGTAGTCTTGTCAGGCTGCATAACCAGAGCCAAATGAAGAAATTGAAGTCCATCTTGAAGTTGAATCTTAGAGGTTGCACTGACACTTACTTTAACTTCCTAATTTCCTAATGTTAATGAACAACTTACTCAAGACTAACGTGAATATGTAGTTACTCACAATTCCAACAAAAGTCTTCTCGCCAAGGGCAGATAAAAGACTTGAGAGTTCAACATTGGCATCTGCCAATGCCTGAAGAAGGTGCGCCCTGGATTTTGCAGCCTGGTCAACCTTTCTCTTGTACACATCCAAGCACTCCTGCTCCAACTGAAGAAGCATCTTATCACGCTCCTCATCAGTTTCACCAACCTCATCCCAGATTTGCTGCATTAAGAAAAGAATTTCAATTGATCAAGTAACTGTGTGACAAACAGAATTTTTCATGTCAGCAACCATGTGTGGTCACTCCCTTTTTTGTGTTAAAACATATGTATCATTAATAAATGCTAAAATGATTCACAAACTCAGCTGTCAAAACTCACACATTGATGCATGAATGATGTATAAGAGATGCAAAAGGCAAGTGATACATGCACCAGCTTACTTGCCCAATTGTGTCTGATACAGAATAGTAGCATGCTAATAGTGATGAGTTGATTTGGTCAGCACTGCTAATTTCAAATTCTTTTTTTTTTTTTTTAAGTCACCGCCAATCATAAAGATGAGGAAAAAAGTAAATTGAAAAACTACATATATGGTATGAGTACAACAAAGGGGAATTGCCTGCAATTGCTGCAGTAAAGAACCACAGGTGGTTTCTCCCAGAAGAGGATATTGTGCATCTACTGCTGCCATCTTTTAACAACCTAACCAAAATTGTGAGAAATTCAAAATCAGTTCAAGACAAATCCAGATATGTCACACTAAAGAAAAAGTAATGTAAAGCAAAAACCATACTAGTATATCTTAGAATATATTTTAAGAAAGAAAAACAACCCTTCACATGACACCATGAATGTAGAACAAAATCTAAACACTGAATCTAAGTGAAGATCATGCATCCAGTGCATGTAATGAACGAAAAAGGGCATGTAACGAACGAAAAAGGACTTGTAATTCATAACATTTGATGGTGACATTTTTCTCGTAGTTTTACCAATCGTAAGTAAGATGCAAAAGTTATGAAATGAGGGCTAAATCTTCCACAGTCAATTACCTTCGACAATCACAAAGCATAATAAAATATGACAGAAAAGGGTGAGCACCATGAATCTCAAGACTATAAGATACAACATTAACACCACCAAATTATTATGGCACAATGACTGCAACTTTGAAACGAAGAAAACTCCTACTCGTATTACAAATTCATTTTACCCAAAGAAATTATATTACACAACATGCCAGGGTTAAATGATATAATTAACTTTAGCCTAGAGTATTAAACTCTAACAGAAAATTTTCACACTTAAAACAGTCAACCCTAAAACAAAGAACTTGATTTCCCACTTGAACAGACTAAATCAAGGCCATAATAAATCAAAAAATTATATATCAGAGAGACAATAAAATTCAAAATTTCAGCTTCCCTGAATTAAAATCAAAAGAGCGAACACCAGATTGCAAGCTCTTATACAGTTCAAAACATTCAGCAGTAATAACTTTCAATCAATTCATCCACTAAAACAGCATTTAACCACAACCAAACCAAAAATAAACACAGGAAATTAGAGTAAACGCATTTTCCCCTGCTACTCCAAAAATGACATCGGTTTCAGTTCATATTACTCAGATCTCAACAAAAACCTTAATTTCATTACTTCAACTAAATTTTTCCAGCAACCGATCAAAGTACGAATTAGGACTGCGTGTTTGTGCGTGTCAATGTGTGAAAAATTTTCACTGAAGAAAGAATAAAAAGCTGAAAATGCAGATAATACTTACAGAGATCGTACTTGAAGGATGGATTTTTGGATGGTTTTACGGCTCAGATCTGAGGAGTTTTTTGTTGGATTTTTTAGTGTGTGTTGTGCGTGTTTTTAGTCAGGACAGTCAGTGTGAAGCAAAGAACTCAGTTAGAGAGAGAGAGAGAGAGAGAGAGAGAGAGAGACTTGTTTATGTTTTAGATTAGACGAAGAGAAAATATGGAGAGTGATTGTGAGTGGGCCCGGCTTTATGTACGTCGTCGTTAGAGCATAGAAAATTACTCCTATGATTGTCGTGAAGATTTTTGGATATATTCTCGTTCTCGCCCGTGGATTTTGGGACAATTTACGACATTGACACTGTCGGAGCGTTCTGTGAAGTACTACTCTTTTTGCCTGTGGTTGGGTCGGACCCAATCTTAATTCGGTTTTCTCCACATCTATTTATGATTTAATGGATCCTATGACTATAATGTCGTTCAAAATTTGAAATATATCATGAAGAGTTTAAGATGAACGTTTTTTTTGGATGGTTAATTTTTGAGATAACATTTAAAAGAAGTATTATTATAGTAATTTTAAACATTCTTTTGATAATTGTATATGTGCGATAAAAAAGTCGTTGAAAAACATATTTAGAGTTTTCTAAGAACATATTTTTTACAACAATACCAAATAAACTAAGTCAAAAATTTTCCAAAATTGTTTTGTTAACTTGGTTTACTAGCAGCATAGGTCTTCAAATTGATGTTGGTAGTATATATAATCCACATAATATTAGTATTATCTTTCTATTAATAATATTCATTGTTATGAGTCAAAATATTCCTAGATATAATTCTAGGATAAACCGTTATAAAATTTAATATAGAATGTGCATACTTTATTATTATTGACAAGTGCTTTGAAAATCATACGCTATTTTGTAACAAAACATGTTCAAACGTTGTTGCACTTCTCTTTTTATATGTTTCTATCCTTTAAATTCTAACGGGAATGTAAATATTTTTGATTTCATAAATAGAAGAAATGAATTATGTGAAAATTTGAGTTTCTCAAGCATTAGGCAACAAAAACCTAATTTCATAAATAGGAGAAATGAATTATATGAGGGCAATTACATTAGTACGAGGGGAGCTAATTGGCCACTTTGCATTTTAAAAAGGATACAATGTGACACTGCATGAGGACCAAAAACAAAGATTTTGGGGGGCAAAAAAAAAAAAAAAAAAAGTCACGATCATTTCTAGGTGTCATCACGATTCACCCACGTCTTTGTCCTCATAAATCACCTATCGCCAGCATGGCATATTGGCATGCAATTGCAGGGTCGTTATCTAAAAGCAATTTCTACTAGTCTAATTTTATGAGAATTGAAAACTTTTTATGACCATTTGGCAGCCTATGCTTAAAGAAGAATGAGAAACACAAACCCACACACGATTAAATTTTATTTTGTTTAGTTACAAGGCCCGTACGTAATTAAAGAAAAACACTCTAATTACTTTTAACTTTTTATTCTTTCAATATCAACCAACTTATTAATTCTTAAACACTATTTGTCTTCATTTTTTTAGTTGATTGGTTGAATCTTTTTGAAATTGTGGAAACATATAAATCGAAATAGTTTCTTTGCTTGTGCAACTATTATATTTGTAGGAGTTCACCAAATCCCAAATAGCTCCACAGCATGTTTAGTCATAGTTTGGTCAAGTAACTCCATAAAACAATCATAGCTAGATTCAGAAAGTTAAAAGCAGGCCACAAATTAATTAGCAGTATGAAGAAAGGTAAACTAATAGATAATACTATATATAATTGCCATGTTAACCATAGCTTATTAGGTCCTTGGGATAGGCTGTAATTTTTTATGGTCTTTTGTCATCGCTGATCAATGATCGTGAACATGGTTCGCCGTCGCGGTCGCGGTTGTTCCACATCCGTCGCAGTGTATCGACTGAATATCGGGTGATACGCACATTATAGTATATAAAACTTTTTAAAACATCTAAAAAAATTACTAAAAATAAAAAATATCATAACTAACACAATTATCAAATTAAATTTACTAAATACTTACCTTGTCATATATAGTCACTAATTATTTAAATAAAGTAATGTTGCATAATTGTAGACCTGCAACATTAATAATAAATGATTTTAGCATCAAGTTTATATGACATCACTTAAATATAATAATAAAACCATTATATCTTAAATAATACAATAAAAATTATACAAAGGAAGTAGTAATGTTTACTTGAATACAAGAAAATAAAGAGATACATATCAAATAATATTACAAATACAAAGACATAAAAAGCAAGCGTTCTCACTATATTTTCAATAAAAATTTCTATCATAAATTGATCAACTGTAATATCCAAGTGATTGATCTCAAATTTCTAAAATAAAAAATAACAATAATAAATATCATTGAAATATTAAATTCAAGATGTATCTGTAGATCTTGAATTCTATTAGATCTTGAATTCTATCAAATATAGTAACAATATATTTTTACTTTCTTTACATATCTCTTAATGCTATGTAGCATGACGAGGAGATTCAAAATCATGCTCTTCTCTCTGCCTATTATTGTAAGAATAAGGCATTTGTTGCACAGCACCTATGAATATGTGTGACTATAGAGAGTTACGTTATGTTTTCAGCACTTAATAAAATCTAATGCTAAATGATAGTAACAGTCAAATGAGCATACCAAAAATTATGAACACCTAAGTCCACAAGAAAAAATGAAACCATGCCAGTTGCGACCTCCTCGGCTGACGCAAGATCCAATGGAGATGAACATACAATTGGCCCGTCATTGTACCTAAAAGGCATATACTTCTTGCCTTTATGTGTATGACATGTGTTTAATAATTGCTACAATTTATAATATTATTTGGTGGATCATTCTAGCATATGGTTATTATTTTTCAACTTTTTGTTTTACTTTTAGTAGGGAGAGTTGTGTTTACGTCTTTAAGTTTTTTGGTCCATAACGGTGCATATCGGATATATCGCCGAGATCTCGGCCGATATTCACCGATACGGTGTCATACCGTTCATATCGGTGGATATCGTCGATTTCTCGGTGATACGTATCCGATATAGTTCAAAAGATGATGCGGGTAATGGTATCGTAACGGTAGGTTCCGTTCCAGTTACGACTCGGGCGATACGTTGCGGACTCAGGTGATATGGCGTACCATGATTGGTGAATGGAGAAGTTAGGACGACTCCATAGTCCACACGGGGGCTGTGCAGTATGGACTGTAGAGAGGGTCGGATCCTTGATGGGAGGGTAGAATCCAAAATAATTGCTGCACGAAATGGAAAGTGCAGTGGAGGCCTTTCCGTTTCATGTGACCTGAACACTATAGCCACGCAGGGAATGAATGTATGGGGGGGTCTTTTCTTTTTGCATTGAACCCACCACCAGCCCCTCAACAAAAACAAATGACACTCACATGCACTTTGTTCTTTTCTTGGACAATTACTTGGTACCTTATCTAAGTATCAAAGTCTCAACCAATCCAATAAATCAAATCTAAATGCTATCTCTTACTGCACTTTCTTTTCCCCCTCTGTACCGGGGATTGTGAGGGAAAGAAAGGATATTAGGCTTTATTAACTAGAAAAAGTTATTCATTCAGCCAAAAACAAAATAAAAAATCTTTAATTTTTCTCATATCATTCTTGGCTAAGTGAAAGTTGTCCTTATCTATTACGCGTGACACCTAATACTTTTCATACAGTCCTAAACTCTAAAACAAAATGCTCCATTTGCCTGTTGATACTTAGTTTCTTTTGGAAAGAATGAGGATGATGTATTGAGCGGCATTGGTTTTGTGAAAAAATTTTTATCACTTGTAAATTTTGTGATACAAAATAGAATCGCATAAATATTTTTACATTATTTACTCATATCAACGTACATTATAATACTCACATACAACTCTCTTTTATATTACAAGATTTACCCGTGATACGCCAACTTGATCTAAGAATCTACTAGTTTTGCTTGGAGTTGGACCACTATTCGGACAATTACTTGAATGAAGCTTCCAAGTATCAGAAAGATTATTTTATGTCATCTTGCATGGTCACATCATGCCAGGATAATAAATGGGATCCAACTTTCAATTGCCATTTCAATATATCTTGATGACGCATAAACCTGTACATTGCGGGGCCGAATTACCTATTTCATATTTTGCATGTTAGACGTTTGTTCCAAAACTTGCCGGCTGATTAGCAATCTAATGAATACTATACTTTAATTGAGTTGGTGAGATTGAGTTGAAGACCTACTAATAGTTTCAACACTTCAATTTTTTTCTTGACTGGGTTGGGAGTCGTAAAGTTCTGATTATTCAATCCTCTAATCGTTCACCTTATGTAATTATATAATTTAATGATTATATAATATACTTTTTCACTCATTTATAAATACTATTGTGCAATAACGCTAAATAAATAGAGATATACGTTTGACTATAACTACTTTTTGCATTTCATAATATTTTGTAAATAGAAGTCAAATTCTATTAAAGTTTTTTCCCTTCTAACATCGAAATAAACACTTTTTTTTTTCAAGAAATAATAAACACCGAGTTCCTGCTTGTGCTACTGCTTGTTAGGTGAAACATTCCCGAGTATTGGACTGGTGTCTTTATATTACAATGCATCCTTGATTTCATATTTATCATAATAATCATCATAATTTTAATATTCAAAATCTAAGATGATGAAAATCCATGTTACCTCAATTAATTTTCATTATTGTTTTTTTTTTCCTCTCCGTTGATTACGCTTGGCAGTGATGTAACGTGCGAATTGTGACTGTTATTTTAGTACGAGGACATGCAGAATAAGACAGAAGACATCTGTTGGTGCTGGGAATTATTCAAACAATAAAATCAACTTAGAGATGTTTAGGTGATATAAACATGATTGCAGCACACCAACAGAAAGATTTTGTTTTAGTTTTAATACAAAAACGACAGATTCAATCTGGGCTTTCTCTCCTTTTCTTGTGTTTACTTTCTTTTCGTCGGCATTTTTGGGCAGGATTTTTTAACCATACAAGTTTCTTTTTGAGCTATGTACCAAAAAATAAAAGTTTTTTTTTTAAAGGACCATAAAATAAAAGTTCAAACCAATAACCCCACACTTTTTTTTTTTTTTGTACGACTTAAAGTCTCATTCGATTGGATTGCGAATTGCTGATTTTTTTTTTTTTTTTAATGTCCAAATACCCAGCCACCAACACCATCCAAAGATTAATGACCAGAGAAAACCATGGAATATACAATCCAAAGATTGTTTGAAGCAATAGGATATTTTCAAGGTAGGTACAAAACGACACAGTTTGAGGTTCAGAGGAAAAGAAACTAAAACCTTTGAGCTTTTCAATTATTTTTTGACCAAAAAAAAAAAAGAATTTCTTAAATTGCAATTTACAAGTTATGAGGGAGTGTTTAAAATTTATAGGGTGTTTGTGTTATATAAATTGATCCGGCAGCAAGATGTTATTAGAAATTGTTTTGTCAATCAACTAAAATAAAATTAAACAAAATTTAGGTAAACTAAATAATATTAAACAGTATTCCATCATACTCCCGATCTATTCTATAAATCCTAAACCTTCCACCCTACTTAGCTTTTACCCTACTTATGTTTTAAAAGTTTTGTGATGGCTAACTCAACTAAGTTGGGTTAGTTAATTTCAAATTTAGAATAATAAAATTCATAGGAACTTGGTTAGACTAAGAATCAAACCAAATTCCAGCGATTTTAAACTCAGTAAATAATCAAACTAAAGTAAAAATTGTACTAGTGTAGTTAATGTCGGATTGCAAACTTATGTCGCCGCAACACAGGCAAGATTTCGACAACTGGACAGAAAACGAAACCGTACAAGCTGGGGTGGAAAAGTATAAATACACCACCTAGTGTACCAGAATCAATAATTTATCGTCATGTGGCAATGGTAAGTCATACCTTGTATTATTTGACGATGCATGATTAGTTCTAGTGCACACGATGTGTGATTAGTTCTAGTGCACCACGTGACACGTCACGTGGCGCGCGTGGTGCACGCAATACTCACTCGGGGGTGGGGTCTTATAGCCGAGCAAACGCAGTAAAGACCTCGCTTGTCTATGCGACATCGTTTTAGCCCTGAGAAAAGGCAACCTCTGCTTGCTCCATAGAAGCAAAGCTCTTTCTCTCGGTCTCATCCTCAAGTTTGAATCTGAAATAAACAAAGAATTAAAAAAAGGAAAGAAGACCAAAATAACTGAATAATCTGAGAGCTTCCAATGGAGGGAACAAGGCCCAGACTCAGCCGCGTATTTTCGAGATACGGTGTTGGCCCAGGCCCATCATCCCCAGTCTTCAACGGGCCAGTCCGAAAATGGAAGAGGAAGTGGGTTTGTTCTGAGCCCAACAACGGCAATACCGCCGGCGGCAAAGGTAACTACCTCCGGCGGCGGCAACAGCAGCAGGAAACACCCAGGCTCCTCCTCTGCCGCTGGACCCCACTAACTTCCTCCAACTCCGACGACTCATCTGAGCCCTCTAAACGCAAGTTTCGCTACACCCCGGTAACCCCATTCATTCCCATTTGAATTTTTAATATCTTTACGACTATTATATATTATTTATTTTTGGGTTGATAAAGTTTCCAGTGGGTTTAAGGCAGGGTTTTCAAATGGGAATATTTTGCTCTAAATTACTGTGGATCTTTTTTTTTTTTGGGGGGGGGGGGGGGACGGGGGGTTTGTTGGGTTGAGACCATGCCCAGAAGGGTGGAAAAACAGGGTTCTTGGAGTAAATTTTCACGTATTTATTATGGCCAGAGAAAACCATTTTCTTATTTTATTTTATAGTTTTATGAAATTAACGTTTCGAAGTTCGTTGATGAAAAAGGATGATGAATAATATGATAAGAAAAGAAACCCTAAAATTTCAAGCTTGATTGAAAAAAAAAAATTGAATATAATTGCGAACCAAGGTAATATAACAAAAAAGTTGAGTTTTTGAACTTATAGAAGTCTAAATTAATAAAGGAAGTACCTTTCTGGTATTTACTGATACAGTTTAGAGAAAAAACTCGGAAAAGTGGCGCAGAATTTAGTCTTGTTAATATCTGCATTGGTTAATTTTGTGGCTTTAATCTCGTAGGTTGTTGTGTTGGATGAAAAGAGGAAAGAAGCCACCAAAATGTTTGACGATGAGGCTAAGGCAAGGAGAATGAACCAATGTAAAACTGTGAAGTTGAGAAGTGATTTGCTCTTTGAGAAGCCGCACTTAGATGATGATTTGATGGAAGAAATTGAGGTGACGACTTTATAATTCTCGTATAAGTTTCCCAAATCTCACGATTCTAGTCTATGTTACATAATTCGTTTGACCATGCATTTTGATAATTGGACATTTGTACATTTTCATTCCCATATCATGTAATGTCTGGTTGCATTACATCTGTACATAACTGCTTACCTAAGCGTAACTATTGTTGCAATAAGCTCACAAGAAACCCGTTACTCCATATTTCTAACCACCCCACGCATGGGAAGAAAATTGATCTAAGAAATGACAAATCGGTACATTCCCCAAAATTTATTGTGCGTGAAGCTGATAGATTTTACTGTTATCCTAATGTGGGAGCTTGTGGCAGCAGACCTTGGTTGTAACATTGGACACTTGATTTCATATTTTAGCTGCTTGACAGGGGTAAGTGATGTTTTGAAGTGTTGACGTAAAACCCCTCATGTTGCGTCTTTGATGACAAGCTTCTCGATAAAGTTTAGATACAAAGTACTTGCTCCATGCTTAGGAGAAGATGTCATCCGAACTGCATCTTTATCATCAAATTCATGTATAAACTTGACCATATCTTTATAGTCACAATATTTGACTACTTAATTTTCTGTATTTTTGTTTGACGAGAATAAGTATGCTTAGCTCTAGTAGAATGTAGACTTGAACTATGATATTACAGAATACCTTTGTCCAAGGAAGTAAAAATGCAGGTGCTGAATGGTAGGAAAAACAAGTGAAGAACAAAGGATGGCCCCTCAGCATCTTGTTTTTTTGAAATTCATATTTTTCAAAAACAGAGCTCCTACGAGTTTTCGTCATGTTCGTCTCTTCTGTCACGCAGGAACCAAAAGATGATCAAGCATATTTTAAGGATTTGGATTTGCAGTTGACTTGAGAAGCCATGATGACGAAGAGTAATTTAGCGATGGGGAAAGCAATTTAGATTCCGGGGACAGGTGTTGTTGACCGAGGTCCTTTGAAACTGTTATTTTACTTGCTTCACGGACTTGAAGTGAGAGACTAAGCGTGCTTCCTAATTCTAATCCTGCAGTTAATTTGAAGGGGTTTGTACGAATCAGGCTACTGTTATGATCAAAAGTTTCATCATAATCATCAATAAACTGCAGATGTTACAGATTGTTATTGGGATCACGGGTCTCCATCCACTGTCCGGGGTGAGCTTAACCAAGAATAAAGAGGTACCATGAATGACAAATTGAATAAATACGAAAAAGCAACTAAGAAGAAAACGACTGAGATGCAAAAGTAGACACGGCAGGAAAGGGTCTGATAGCAGGTAGAGTTACGACTAAGCTGCAAGGCGCCAAAATGTTCTAATCCTCGTATCAAAATTCCTGTTACAAAGCTAAAGGTTAAATATTATAGCTCCTTAAGATGCCATCTCTTCACAGTCCCAAAAATATTTTAGTCAAAACACAGAAAAATTCATCTATTATCTGCACTGGACGAGGGGGAAAAAAAAACCAGATCGATCTTTGTAGGACTGGAAGGTGAAATCCATTGATCTTCTTCAAAAAAAGCTCAAGAACCACAAGGGTGTGCGGAAAACAATTATGCGTTTGTTGTTTCGGAGCCTTGGTCTGCTTCATTTTCAACAGCCCGTGTTACACCAACTTCTGCTGGCCGAATGATTCGGTCATGTAGCATGTATCCCGCCTGCAAAAGAAAGAGAAGATACCCCGCTCAGTATCTGCTCCATTACCCATTCAATGTCTTAATTGGAGGTATGCAACATATCTAATTAGGAAACCATGTGAACCCATGCAACAACTTCTTCTGATATTTTTACCCCCCATTAATGAAACTGCTCTAATACAAAATGACCAAAATATTCACTTCTCAAAACCATAACAAAAAATGCAATAGGTTTGCTCCAACCATGATTTCTGATACCAAATAGCCACAAATGGTTCATCCATAAAAATAAAATAAAAAAAAAACTCATATATTTCTAAATTAGGGATACTTGAAAACAAAGCAAAATTGCCCCATTTCCCCTCCTCCTGCAGGTCACAAGAAACTATTGGGTTTCTCCATTTCTACTGAACACATAAAAGGGAAAAACTGCTATACAACAGTTACCTTCAACACAACAGCAACAGTGCCTGGAGGCTTTGAAGGATCTGGTACTTGGAAAACAGCATTATGCCTATGCGGATCAAATTCTTCATCTACAGGATCATATTTTTGCACTCCATATTTTATTAGTACCTGAAAGTGATGATTAATGAAAATTTAAATTACATTTAATCATAGCAATTCCTAAGGATTATCTAGATATGTCAATTTTAGTGAATAAAGAGATCGATTGATAAATGGTGATATAAAATCCAAAAGTCATATTAAGTACTGCGGCTGCTAGATGGTTTATTGAAATTTTAAAAATTTTCCAGTAATCAGACCGGATTCCTGTCAATCTATAAGGGACCTAGACTTTAGTTCTTGTATTCAAAGCCAAAATAGGATTAGAGGTCTATCCAGTCTTTCTGTAGTAAGGAACAGAATAGAAATTAGAAGCATCTAAAGTGCCTATACGTTCAACGAATGAAATTGAGTTTAAAGCATACATATTTTGCATTATCTTCCTTCAACAATTACCCATTGTCATAACATTCAACAGACACTAAGCAAAGATTTCTTTGGAGCCACGAAATCAGACCTCAGCAAGCTGTTTGTCAGTCATCTCAACACCTTGCAGAAGTGTTTTCAGAAGAGGAACAGCTCCAACAGTGTCTTTAGATGCATCAATCTTCAAAAAATTGTCCTTTACAGCTGAAGAAGCCCTACCAAGATTATCTGCAACGTCCAATAGGCTCTTTGCAAAATCCTGACACAATGTCCCAATAAAAAGAATTAGTACTTTAAAATGAAGCTAACCTCCTCTCACAAAAACTTTACAAAGCCTTATAATGTACATCCCCAGTAAGCTTTGCTTTCGCAGGTTTTCCCTGCCGATGAATTGATTTTATACTTCTTTTTTTTTTTTTTTTTTTTTTTTTTTTGGGGGTGGGACAGAATAGTAACCTTCCATGTGGAAGCAATAGTTCTGTGCTACAGCAAAGGACCACTCATGGCATGCAGGGTGCTTTGACATACAAGCTTCAGCATATACAGCAATGAAGGAAAACCAATGAAGCAGTGCACGTGAAGTAAACAAAAATATCATTCTTACAAACCTGAAGAGCAAATTTTTTCATATTTTCAGCATCACGTTTTGTCCTATCCATGGAATTCTGCATCTCAGCATAAGCTCGAAGAGCTTTATCTTGCATTTTCTGCAGCTCTTCATGTTTGATCTTTAATTGTTCCTCCTTCTCCACCACAAGTTTCACAAGATCATCCCGAGAAAGATCATCCTCTGAATCTGAATCAGAATTAAAAAATGTAAACCATTTAGTACTTCTTCTCATTGTTTTGATAGATTGGAATGTATTAGAGTTATATTCCACATTAGAACCTGACACATCTTTCTCATCTTTGACTTTAGCCTCTTTCTCATTTTCGACTCTAGCCTCACTAGAAGCTGAGGCTTCAGTTTGATCACGAACTTCCTTTTCTGCGCTTGATTTTGCAGTAGCAGCAGCATCACCCTCTAAGGCACTCCCGCTATCCTTTTCATTATGATGGGGAGAAGCAGATGATGACATTCCGAAATGTTGGAAAGGAGATCCATTACAATGAAGAAGGGAAACTTGACCTGAAACCACCTACAGAAAGAAAATAAGCAGCTCAGTTATCGTCCCTCTCTGCAAATGAAACAATTCCTTACTAATGAAATAAACTGAATATAACCCTTATAAGTCGAATTCATCCAATTTACACCAATTACAGTTTCATTTAAGCTTCAAAAAAGTTATAAAATAAGTCAAAATAATTAGAACGCAGAATCCAAATTAAAAGGTAAAAGAAGAATGCGCAGCATATATAACAAATATCAATCTTAAAAATTCAATCTTTACAACTAAAAAACAAAACAAAAAAAAAATCCTATCTTTATCATAAAAAATAAGATAAAATAACCAAAAATTACTGACAAACTCAAAAATCAACAAAGAAAATCGGAAATATCAAATGAACCAGAAGCACCACTTAAACCCTAGCAAAACCCTTTTGGCTTAAACCATAAAACCCAAAAAAAAACTGTCAAAATTGGATCAAAATCAAACCTTGTTCCGAGAAGCAATATGGGAGTGATATTGATTGGAAAGGGCAGGGACAAATGGTTGCTTCTGGCGAGCAAGGAGAAGCAACGAGTTGCGGCACTGAGTCAACACGGTGCGAGACGAACGAGCTGCAATTCTACTCACGAACATGGCTGAAAGTTGGGATTCTTGAAGGGGATATTATTGGGAGAAAGAATTGCAATGAACAAAAATGAGATGTTCTAAAAAACAGGGAAGGAAAAGAAAAGAGAGAGGTGTACTTGAGGAGAAAAGAAAAGCTTGGGATGGAAGGCTAGAGAGAAGGGAAACTGTTTGTGAATGACATAAATACCATATTGATTTTTCTACGCTAATTTTCTGCCAAATTTTGGATATTGGGGAATTATTATCACAAATATTTCATTAAAAAAATTAGTAACAGGATAAATGGTATAATTTCTAAAGCTTGTTAGAAAAAAAAGAATAAATTTTGGTTTTTGTGAAAATTTTGCTAGAATTATTATGCCCATGTCCTTTTCTTGGGAATAGGTAAATGTATGATGCTAATATTGGAACATATTGTACAAATTTAATTAGCATGATTACATATTTACATTTTGGACAAAAAAAAAGATTATATATTTACAAACTTCAATAATTCTAAATCTTATTTCAAAAAAAAGAAGTTATAAATCTTGTAATCTCGAGTATTTCTAGCAATTTATGACGAATAATATTGCTTAAAATTGATGTATACAATGAAGGTTTCATTACTTTTTTTTTTTTTTTGACAATAGGTTTCATTACTTTTTGAATTAAAATTTAATTAGCATGATTAAATATATCCAAACTTCAATAGTTCTAAATCTTGTAATCTCGAGCATTCCTAGTAATTTATGACTAATAATATTGCTTAAAATTGATGTATACAATGAAGGTTTCATTACTTTCTCGAATTATTGTTGGTTACTTTTATGCATGTGAGAAAGAAAGAACGAATTATTTTTTCTCTATAGATTGGTTGTAATTTTTCTATACAGTAATAGCATAAATGAGGTTAGAAATGTCCACATGTTGTTGCCGTTTTGGCAAGAGTTGGGCTAGAAGCATCCAGAAGCTTTTAACTCGTAACGATTGGACTCTGGAATGTTGGGAATTAATAAAAGATTAGTTTACATACTTGTCCAATTGTCCTTGACTTGGGCCTGGTCTCAAAGTAGACTTTTCATGCTTTTTTCTAGGGAAAATTTTGTGGTTCAGTCCATTAACTTTTGGACTAGTTTTAGTTTTCAATTTATATTTTAGCTTTAACGCGTTCCTCATCTTCAGGATAAATTCACCAAACATAACAAATCATATCAATGGTACTCGAGGATTATTAGAGAGGAAATATGTCTTTCGATGAGTTTCGAGTGTTTTAATCTAACTTCTAACTTTAAATAAAAATTGACAAAAAAAAGTATAGCCTCATGTAAATTTTGAGTCCAGAAATGATTTTCAGTTTGATCAAATCTTTAACATGAGAACTGCTTAGCCATTGCATTCCGGCAAATTACAGAGCTTATTCAACGGAAATAGTTAAAAAGGTGCACAAAGCAGGACGGAGAAGCTAACGTTTCTTGTATTTTAAGAAAATCATGGCAAATTCAAGGTATTTTAAGAGAATTAGCGTAATTTATTCAAGGGCTATATTATGCTGTAAGTTGCAATTTACCAAATCCTCTAAAAGCTTCAAACTATTAGACAGTTGAGACAACAAGAGCAATTACTTATTTAAGCAAAAGAAAAATAACTAAATGAAAGAGAATAATAACAGCCGAATAAATACAACAAAATCTATTGTAATGAATAACCTTTTCATACCATAATTTTATTACTAATTGTCTTACGTGTTCTGCTATTTTAAGCCATTAATTGGTATAGAGTACAACGAAGCACCAGTGGTCTAGTGGTAGAATAGTACCCTGCCACGGTACAGACCCGGGTTCGATTCCCGGCTGGTGCATTCCCATGGATTGCTGTGAAGAAATCGTGCCTTCAGTGGTGATGGGTCGCCACAATCGTCCGATATCCGGACGAAAAAGCGCACATCTGAGCTTTCCTTTTTGGTTTTTCAATTTACGCTTTTTCCATCATTTCTAATTGTTTTTTATTTATTTATTTATATATATTGCACAAAATACTTTTTCTTGCTTTCTAATTGGCAATCACGACTTCCTTTTCAGAAAGCTGGCGAGGCTAAATTTTCTGTCATCCTCCACTATTGTGAACAGCTCTTTTCTGAACTTCCAAATTGGCCCTTCGTCTTTTAATGGTAAATTTTGGAAGATACGTTGGAGTAAATCTTAAATAAAATCTTAAATTTTTTGAGATCGATACATAAGGAACCAAATTCATCAAATCTTTGCAAATTGATATTCTTAGAGAAATTTACATTTTAATGCTGACATACTCTAATAGTAATATCCTTTGCAAATATTTTGAAACCAGTGACTAACAGGATATTCATGACTAACAGGATATTCATGACGCTCAACTTAACATGTCTCTTGGTTCTGGAGACAACAGCGGGATTAACTTTTGATTCCCCACCCCCCCCCCCCCTACCCCATTATAATCATCATAAAATAAATCCAAAGTAATCATTAACATCAAATCTAACAATTATAATAATCATAAAATAAATCCAATATAATCATTAAGACCAAATCTAACAATTACGGTATACGAAACATCAGACAAAAATTGTTTGCACCTACAATTTGGCCAATGCAGTGGCTTATAACAAATGGGCAAAATCCTAATGAAAACAACGCACTAAAACCCTAAAGAACAAAAAAACAAATCTAAGGAATTAAATGGGGTAGTGAAACAAAAAAGAATATTCGCATGCAGGGTGTCTACCATCGTAAAAGCCAGTAGGGTATCTACCATAATAAAAACCTCTAGTCCCATAATTTTGATGAATATACATATCCTCTTCAGGCATCTCAACATAATCAAAATTCAACCCATGATCTCGATGGACAAACATCTTTTCTTCCGAGTCAGAGTCAGAATCAGAATCAGGAAATGTTACGGTATAATCTTGATGAGCAAACCTCTCCTCTTCAGGCAATTCCGATGGCTCATCAGCATCAGAATCAGAGTCAGGAAACGTTACGTAATAGTCCATCACATGACTCTCTTCATCTACTTCAGTATCTGTGGCCTCTTCATCTATTTCAACATGACTAGTCTTCTCATCTTCTTCGCTATCTGTGGTCTCTTCATCTATTTGGAGATGAGTCCCTTCGTCTGTTTCGCTATCTGTCAAGTACTCAATGGAAACTGGAGGATGAGTCTCTTCATCTGCTTCGCTGTCTGTCATGTACTCAATGGAAAGTGGAGCAAAAAAATTGTGCTGCAAGTTTGGATGTGTTTCAGCGTGATCAGTCTCACTAGGATGAGAAACGAATTCACTAGAACTAACGACTCCACCAATACTAAAATTGTAGTTTTTGACGGCTTTGAAGATTTTTCCAAACTTAGAAGCCATGAAAGAATGTATTTTGTCTTGAAACTTGGCCATCAAACCAGTAAAGGTGTTCTCCGGATGCAGAAGGTTTTTTGTGAGGCAGAGAAAACCCATGATTTTCTGGAAGACGGAAGCCGTATATAATGAAATTATAAGGAATTAGGGGAAGACAATGGTGATTGATTAGAAACGATAATGTGGAGTTGAATCAATCAAATCTTTGGCATATATTGTTTACATAAATATAGCGGCTGGAGTCATATAGAAGGAACTGCGTGAGCTATCTTTGGTATGTTTTGTGACTTGCTAAGATTTCTATTGTTTCCTTTTACTTGATATATGAAAATCGGAAATGTTGTTAATTATGCTGAATGTCTGTCACAGTAGCAGCTAAATTTTAGCTATCATTTTTATGTTTAACGCGCAACAAACAAGGAAAAATTTATGAGCGGCTTAGGTTTTAGTAAAATCTTGATTGAGTTGCAAGGCCATAAAGGATTAACTCATGGGACAGTTGCTCTCTCTTTTTAACTTTCTTTCCATTCACTTCTATGAATTTGGTAAACGGGAAACCAAAATTGTGATCATGATACAAACTCGTAGGAGAGGAAAAGCAAGGCACGAAACAGCTTAATACTTTTAAAAACCCATATTCTCCTCTCTTTTTTTCCCCCTAATTGTGTTTGATGTGAAATTCCGGTCATATCAACATAAAATTAAAAATTTGAAACTACAAAATTAAACAGAGTAATTTGAATCACTCGTATATATTATATTAGTGTATCTCAACCAACTTGCACTTTTAAGCATATGAGATATCAAAATCCGTTTATGGGAGCTTAATCATAGTACTAGAAGATCCGGACAAAACATAATATACAATGAATAAATATCCATGCAACTTCTAATAGTGCAAAATCCCACGACTTGAAACTTACAACTGAATGTACAGCAAGTGCGCACTAGTCACATATTTCAATATTGTTCGAGGTTCTGCATCATCAGCAATGGATGATTTTGTTACAATCCAAAAAATCACAAGCTACACTTCCCAATTCTCTAACGACGAGCTGTGCTGTATTTCAACAGTAAATACACATCATATTTAATCATATGGATTCCGGAAATTTTTCAAGAGTTCCGGAATGTCATATCCAAGCATATCGTCAACGGATTCTATCATTTTAGGCTTCAACTTCTCAAATTTATCAATGCTATAACCACTCAAGACATCCCGAAAGTGTTCAACATTCGGAAAATCCCCTGCTGGCAGATGATGCTCCCTTTGTACCTATAAGAGAAGATGGAAGAAACATAATTGTAATATTTTCCAATGTACGGGTATACATCAACTCCTGCCTGCGCATAAGAGACAAACCTTCCCAAATTCTACTTCTAGATTATCAATGAGTCTCTGCTGGGTTTTTGCCTTGCCCATCATAGCAGGCATCTCCTTTTTAAGATGACCGATAATAAAAGCATGTATTTTGGCAGCCCTAGCACGTTTCACAAATTCATTTATCTGCACAGAAAAGAAATATTCAGAATGTGTGACCCCTTGAAGTTCAACTCTGGCACATGCCAGACTATAAATTTGAAAATAAGCAAAGCGTCCACATAAGAAGAATTGTTAAACTCACTCGACGATCACAAGCCTTTTTGGGTATGTTCTTCAGATCAGCAAGAAGATCATCCTGTTCTTTCTCAAAAAGTTCTTTTCCAATTGGACCGGTTGCACCCACATTGATGGGCATGTCATTAAAGGAACTACCAAAGCAGCGGCAGCATCAAATTCAAGGAAGACGGAGAATGCAGAGGAATAGAAAGACAATATTACAGTATAAACAAACAAGCATTCCAAAGTCTTCAAGCCAATGTCATCCAAAATAGTTGAAAAAGAATGCTTGGTAAAATTTATAGCTAAACTTAAGGTAATTTTCTCCAAGAAGCACATTCTTTTGCACTTTTGCATATGGAAAGAGTACGTCCTAAATACAGAACATGAGCGAAATTGTAAATGATAGAGAACATACCCAATATAGACCCGAGTAACCTCTGGAGTATTTAGAACTTTGCCAAGTGACCACATTAGCGCCCCATAAACTCGCATAAGCTATAATTGTAGGAAAGGGATGCCAATTAAATTCCGAAAACTAGAACCAAACATGATATTTAGTGTAGGTGCTAAAATACAAAATGGATATATATTTTTTATAAAAAAAAAAAAGCCCATTTAATATAAACTTGCCTGTTGAGTATCAACTTGGTCAGCTTTATTTAACACCACTCGAATCTTATCATCATGGCCCCGTAAAGATGCAATAACACGTTTGAATTCATCACTTATATCAAGTTTGTGAGGATCAAACAAAAGTAAAATGAGGTCACATTTTGCAGCAAACCATGATATTACTCCGGTAAAGTCATAGCTTCTTTGTGTTCGTTGCTTTTCTCCTGATAAAACTCCAGGTGTATCCACAAAAGTAATATGCTCCAGCAGCTTGTAAGATTCACACAAGAAATAAGTTTCAAAAGCCATTAAAATCATCCAGAATATTATGCTAGTTTTCAATAACAGAACTTTCATGACAACTCAAGTAAACACTACTTAGCAACTTACTGGATGCGGCATCTGAGAGCACTCAAATTTTGACAAAAATGAAGTTCCAAAAGTAGTCAGGCCACTGAATGGCATGTCTGCTTGTACAGCAATTGTATTCCCTGGAATACTTCTCTCATCGGGTCCATTCTGTAGATAGCATCTGCTTTTAAGAATTTTAAAATCTCGGATGATGCATCTAAGAGTCATTACCTTTTTTTTTTTTTTTTTGACCATCTAGAATCTTATTTGCCAAAACAATAAAAGACGAAAAGGAAATAGCTGATCAATAGAAGAAGTACCATAACGACGACAAATCTGTCCGTCGTAGGCTCTGGTCCAATGTGAGCCCCTGTATACATAAGTCATGCCATAATCAGAAATGTCAATTGTCCTGAGAAAGGAGAAATGAGAATAGAAACAGATACAATATCAAGATTAATCTACCTGGATAACTTGTTTTGAGCAAATGTTTGATGAATGTTGTTTTCCCGGTTGAGTATTGACCCAACAACATCACCATGGGCTTAGCATCAAAATCACTGTTTGCCTAAAGAAACAGAGAAACTCATGCAGTAATTTATGATCTCAATAAAATCAGATGGTTGAATCACAAACATATCCAGAATCCTCCATTGAAGTGAAGTACAAGCACATGCATGACTTACCAACAACGGGGAAACAAAATCGTTGAAGCGATATGTTGCTTCCAAGGGCTTCAACTTTTGGATATACAACTTTTTCAAGCCATCGATAATTGATGTAACAGAGCTTAAAGATACCTGATGGCACACATAAGAAAAATAAAGCTCATTGGAGGACCCAAAAAGAGAAGCACAACAACAATATAATTGCAAACAATTCGTCATCCAGTCATAGGGATCTCAAACATGTTTAATCATTTTGAAGACAAAGCATGATTCTTCTGCAACATAGGAAGTGCCGTTTGTGGACCAGAGTACAAGTCCATAGCATGCATATCAACTGTGCTACAGTTCACATCAGTGAACTAATTTGTCAATTCCTCCAAGCAAGTTCTATGAGCAACTTCAGTATAAGTCCCCAAACGTCATAAAATCTTTCACTCTGACCTCTCAACACAAAAGCCATCCGGAACTTAAGGGATACAGTACCACATATAGACTGATTCTAAAATGAACATTTGAGTTAGATCTATGACACATTATTTTGAATATAATCTACATATAATACATTACATTTAGGATTACACTCTCTTCTTGATCCTAATCTTTAATGGAAGAAAGTGTAAAATTCTTCTCTCTCTCTCTCTCTCTCAAATTGGTGACGAGAGTGAAAATGACCACTATAAACTATGAAATCTCAGAGGAGTCCAAACTTCCATCCAAAGAAAATATCTTTGACAGAACAAAGAGCACGAGATTTCAATGTCATATTCACTAACCAATTTTATGATTGTGGAAAACCTTGTGAAAGAGAATCTTATACTGCACTAAATTGGCGTCCTTCGTTACAACAAATAATAGCTTCAATAAGAATTTCTCCTGTGCTATGATGAACTGAACATCATATGTGATGGTGTGAAAACAAGATAAGCACAGGAGAGCACTATTTCGTCCTTAATTTTTCTGCACCACTTTATTTTGATACAAACCATAGAAATAACAGTAATGGCACAATATATCATCCTACAAAGTAGCAATTACCTTCTTTGCAGACTTTGAAGAAGAAAACCAATTAGCAGATGGTGAAGACTGCACCTGAGGATCGCCTGTATTGTCACATGAAATTGAACTTAAAAACTTGACTTCAGCAAACTTGGAAAAGAGAAGGAGGAAGAAACACAAATTTTCTAGTTAGATCAACAATAGTCTATACCATTTTGTTCTGGCTCACTTTTAGATGCATGCTTTTTCTTCTGCATAAATTCAATAACAAAATGACAAGTATCAATAAAATGATCAGAAACAATTGCATGAATAATTTGGTAAGATACTTTGGTGAGAGTATACTTACAGCTAGTAGTATATCCAAACCTTCCATTGCTGGAGGTTTTCAAACTTTCAAAGTCAACTGCAGACCATTATAATTCGTTAAAAAGTAAGACCAACATATGAAACAGGTATCTCAAACAACTCAAAAAGGTAAACATGACAGAAAAATGCAAAAAAAGTAGTTATCCTCTCTACTACATTTATTCAGGGCAAAAAGAAAGAGGTGAAACCATACTACTTACCTTCTGCATTTATGATATCACTAGTCAATGCATGCCCAGCTTGTGCCAAAGAAACTAACTACAAATTACCAAAAAAAGAAAATCAGCACCTTACATTAAACCTAATACATAAGTCAACGACACAAGAAAGAACTAGAACCTGAATAGCCGTGATAAACTCTTTAAAACCAAGAAAACCCTGTCGTTTAGAATCTGCAATAGCCCAAACCTAAGCAGCAATAACAAAAGAAAAACAAAAGAGGAAGAAAACGCTCAAACACGACCAATATATGCATGAAATAGTTAGTAATGCAAGTAAGCTGATTGGCATACATGTATAAACATCCATCCAACTCATATGGCTCCAAAAAAACCATAAGCAACTATAATATGCAATCACAAAAGCTTATTTCTGTACACGAACAAAATAATACAATCTGGAGAACCAGTCTACACAGTTAGCAAATACGTAACAGTTTAAGGAACCTTCAAAGCACTAATTTTTACACTAATTGAAAGGGGGAACAACAACTTTTTAGTTATAAGGGTTCACAAAATATAGTTCCAACAGGAATATTATATCATCTAAAAAAAAAAACAACTTTAAAAGGTATGAAGCAATGATGAACGTATGAAAGGGGGAAAATACCTGTTTGAGATCGTGGCGAGGCAAATTGGACAAGGCAAAGAATTTGGTGGCATCAGCTCCAGTAAGCCGGCCATCTCCATCTGAAATTCGAAGAAATGAAATAAAAATTATCCAATTTATCCAATAAAGAATTTAAATTAACGAATGTGTGACAGAAAACGGGCCTGAATCAGCGAAAGTGAACCACTCCTGATAAATCTTCTGATTTTCTTTGGAGCATCGGTTAATTGGTGCGGAATCAATTTCCATGATTCGAGATTTCAATTCCCGAATTATTTAGAGTTTTTTTCCCTTTTTTTTTTGGGGGGGCGGGGGGACTGCGTTTTTAGGAGTTCCGCTTTATTTAAATTTAAAGATTAGGCTTAAATTTGGAGATCTAACTGTCTCTATTATATTGACTTTGCTTCTTTTCGGCGGAAAGAAAGAGAATCCGTTTTGCCGCCGACGTCCCCAGCTAAATTAACCATCAACGTCGTCGTTTTGCTTACGAGTGTGGACACGTTAAGCAAAAGTCACTCTCGGACTTGCTTGGAGTGGAGTTTTTTTAATCTAAGAATAATTAATTAAATCTTTTTTTTTTTTGGAGCGAGAAAATAATTAATTAAATCTTTGATAAGAATAATTGAAGGTTATACTGAAGTTTTCCAAATGGCTCCACCCATGTCCCTACTCCTGAAGATATTTTTCTTCTACTCGTTTTGATGGTTTTTCTTTTTTTGGGTTTATTTGGGGGAATGGTGAGCTTGTTACAATCTTTGATTGTAGATAAAAGAGAGCATCATGCCCTCATCATAATGTTCCTAGCCCGACATGCTCAACACAAAAAGCGTATTTATTCGTAGTATCGAAAAGTTTGTTGGGGTAGAAATTATGAACACAGGAAAATGTTTACCCAAAGAGGGGTTAGAAATAGGTGAAATTTACGGTGTTTGAAAAGCTTTCTATACACCGCCCCCTTATGCAAATAAACAAACCACTCTGATCTACTATGATAGTAGCTCAACAGAAGGTTATGTACCACACCACACCCCTAGCCAAGAAAAAATAAATGATACTTGCACCAGAAAAATTACAAATCAGGAAAAAAGAAGAGCAAACAAAGGATATTACAAGAAATAGACAAAAACAATAAACAGATCTTGGCCAGCTCTGGCTTCTCCCTGTTTGCACTCATCAAGCATCATGGCCATTAACCGGCGACAAAGTAAACTGCCTCATTTCTCTCTGATGGAACACTTCCGAAATCAGTTGCACAAGCAAAAGGTCTATTCTCAAACAAAATTTTGTTTTTGCACCATTTATGAAATACCAATGGTCTTTCGAGCAACCAGAGCACAAGGATAACTCTATGCCAAATATGGTGTGAAGTGAAGTCCTGTCCAGCATGAATCCATAGATTGTCACTCCTGCTCTATTGTTCTCAAAATAGGTCACTGCAGCATAACAAGATAAAAGACCATTAACTTATAATACAACATGACTTTCACCGCCTTTACAAAGCAATGCTGCTTATGCATACAGCCACATGTTGATCCTCAACGTATATAACTCGAGATAGCAGTTATGATCCAAGTAACAATATAGAACAGCACTAGATCAAATAATGCACGAATATACTTGATTCATCATTCATGATGGTAATCATAATAAATGCATTTTTTCTACAACTCACCTAAGGCTTGTCTCTTTGGAATGAGATTGTATTATAGGCATATGACGGAACGAGACTGGTGTTGTCTAGTTCATCCTCTTCACCACCAACATCATCAGCATCAGATCCATCAGAAATCACTGGAAAAACATGGTTGACAGGCACCCGAGAAACAGGAGTCTCAGCTTCAGTTGTATCAATGAGTCTATTGTTGCACAAGCATGCCATTTGGCTGCCAGGCATGTCACTGCTTGTGCTTTGTGTGTAATCCTGGTTGCACTTCTTAATAATATCATCAGCCCTGCAAGAAGGCTGATGGAGCATAGCTGCATATGAGAGATAGACATTCACCATTAAATTTCTGTAATATGGTTCATGGCCATTAAACTTATAAATAGTATTACGAAGTAGAAAAAAGAAAATGTCAAGTGAGAACACATACAGCAAGTTCACCAGTTTTGTATATACTTAGATTAGCATTGGAGCGCGTTGTCATTAGTAGAGATGCAAATTGGCTTGCAGTAATGGTGATCAATGCCCACAAAATGAATACACGGTATCTATGACTTATAATCCGTAAATGCTTTCTGATCCTGAGGTGTTCCCTCAACACTGACTCAACATCAGAATCTACCTGGAAGACCTGAGCAAAGTCTTGTAACCGGAGAATCTGAAGGTAGCAGATGAGGCGAAAGAGAAGACAAACCAGGAAGAAGACCATTGTCCTGTAGAGCCATGAGCACAGCTCTAGGATACAAGCAACAATGTCACTCACAATGACATTGCCCAAAAAGGGAATGCGGGTGCCACCTGAACTATACCACCAAATCTTGTATGCACACTCCACAGTGAAACATGGGATTACAATGATGAACAGGATCTTCAATGATCTCTGCATTTGAGAAGTAGAAAAATGATCGTAAAATTACAGTGGTCAAAACAAAATGACCACTATCAGATACCAACTGTTTTTGTCAAGGAATCAAATAATTGTTTTGAACATCACTAATATTGCAGTGACAGAGAGATACGATCACCTGATAAAGTTAAATTCTGCTCTTGGTATCAACAAATAGTCTTCATTGAACATAACATAGTGTTACAGGTATCACCTAATTAATTCCACTAATGAATCTTGAGAAGTAATTCCCAAGAAAATTTTCACTGAGGATTGTCTATGCAGTTATTCAGTGATCAATCCCATAAAAATCTAAGAGTTGCGTTGATGCCGACAGAGAGCTTTAAGTGGGTGCTAAGTGAACAATGAAATGTCCTATTCCAATAACAAATAAATGAAATATGGTTCTTAAGAACATGGTAGTAAACAATAAAACTCTTGAGCTGTACTCTCTTTAAAGCACAGCAGAACTGACCCACCCCACCACTCCTTTATGCCATCTCAATCCTTAAGAAAAATTGAGGCTTGATAATATGAATCTATTCACACAATTCACTGCAGAACTATCCTTACCATTCCAGAATTGCTGGGAACATTTGTTTAGAGCCACTCATCAAAACCTTAAGGAAAACGGCATCTTTCAACCATTCATTAATCCATAATTAGTTGGCTAAACTTAGTGTATTCAAGACTCCATCACCGGTACAAAATCAAGAAGATCTTTACTAAATAAACATCCCTAAATGATCAATGGTACTATGATCATAATTCCTTAAATCACCAGAATTTCTGATATTCCTACCCTAATCATTTCTGAGGATCCGTTCTATGAAAATCTTCAAAAACCGAGAAGACTTTTATGAATTATGTATGAGCAAAATCAAATTCACACTCCATAATCTAATCTGCACAACATAATCTATTCATCCCAGCAATTACTACCATAAGCAAATCAAAAGAAAGTAAGAACTTACATTGAACTGATTGGTGTATCCTTTTCTGACAGTCTCGCTCTCATCACAAAGCTTATCAAAGAACAAGAATCTCCGGAGCCCATATTTCCTCACAAAGTGAGAAAGACAAATGAAAGACAAGGTTGCCACGGTACTAAGAGAAAGCTGCACAATCGTATCATAAGGCCTGCTATGTCTGCTATCACAATCACTACATGCAAGAAGGAAATGGGAGAGACAAGGGACGACAATGGCCAATACTACAAAAACCGACCACGAAAGAAACGCAGTCCATCCATCAGATTGATCAACGCACAACCATTTTAGCCATGTTCTGAAACTCTTCAATTCATCTTGTGCATGTGACATGCTTCTTGCAAATAATGCGTTATTTCTGTCCAAAAAATCCTGTCTTTCGTCTTCCATGACCAACAATCTTAGTGCAACTGTGGGAGGTTTTGAAAAAGAGAGAGAGAACCTGGCAGGTGTCCGAAATTAGTGGGTCTTGATTGATTTGATTTGAAAGTTATTTTAAAGTTAAAGTTCTTATGTAGGAAATCAATTAGGAGGAGCCGACGAGGTTTGCAAGGTTTTTGCTGTGATTTGGATTGTGAGTTGTCTTGATTCTTGGATGTTTTGGCGAGATTAATGGGATGAAGAAGTATGGCAAGTAAACTATTTGTTTTGTTCTGGTTGTGAAAATAAAGTTAGAAGCGACAATGGATGGATCTAGTTACTTTGCCAAAAGTAAGTACTACAGAGAAAGTGGGGTTTTGGAGAATAAAGTACGCTACAAGCTTAAATTAGTTCACTCTGGTCTAGCCATAATATTGGGGCTGGTTTTCATTCTGGACCTCTGCAATCATTTGGTGATGACCGCTGTACTATTTGGATCACAGATTTTGTTGTTTGCCAAACAAAAGCAAAAAGAAAAAATCAATAG